>JALGBA010004095.1:0-45000 GCA_023970755.1 Azemiops feae
TCATTGACTATGCTAAAGCCTTTGATTGTGTGGATCACAACAAATTGTGGCAAGTTCTTAAAGAGATGGGAGTACCAGACCATCTTATTTGTCTCTTGAGAAATCTATATGCGGGTCAAGAAGCAACAGTGAGAACTGGACACGGAACCACTGATTGGTTCAAAATTGGGAAAGGAGTCCGGCAAGGCTGTATTGTATCGCCCTGCATGAATCAAAAGTTGGAATTAAGATTGCCGGGAGAAATATCAACAACCTAAGATATGCAGATGATACCACTCTAATGGCAGAAAGTGAAGAGGAACTAAAGAGCCTCTTGATGCGGGTGAAGAAGGAGAGTGCAAAAGTTGGCTTGAAACTCAACATTAAGAAAACCAAAATCATGGCATCCGGCCCTCTCAATTCTGGCAAATAGATGGGGAAGAAATGGAGGTAGTGACAGATTTTATCTTCCTGGGCTCCAAGATCACCACAGATGGGGACTGCAGCCAAGAAATTAAAAGACGCTTGCTCCTGGGGAGGAAAGCTATGGCAAATTTAGACAGCATACTAAAAAGCAGAGACATCACCCTGCCAACCAAAAGTACGTTATAGTCAAGCCATGGTTTTCCCAGTTGCAATGTATGGCTGTGAAAGTTGGACCATAAGAAAGGCTGAGCGCAAAAGAATTGAGGCCTTTGAACTATGGTGCTGGAGAAGACTCCTGCGAGTCCCTTGGACTGCAAGGCGATCAAACGGTCAGTCCTAGAGGAGATCAACCCTGACTGCTCCTTAGAAGGCCAGATCCTGAAGTTGAAACTCAAGTACTTTGGCCACCTAATGAGAAGGAAGGACTCACTGGAGAAGAGCCTAATGCTGGGAAAGATTGAGGGCAATAGAAGAAGGGAACGACAGAGAATGAGGTGTCTGGATGGAGTCACTGAAGCAGTAGGCATGAGCTTAAATGGACTCCAGAAAATGGTAGAGGACAGGAAGGCCTGGAGGAACGTTGTCCATGGGGTCGCGATGGGTCGGACATGAAGCAGTAGGCATCTTAAATGGACAGAAGATGGTAGAGGACAGGAAGGCCTGGAGGAACGTTGTCCATGGGGTCGCGATGGGTCGGACACGACTTCGCAACTAACAACAACACCACCTTCAAAATAGGCCATCACCCATAGTTCTGCATTCTCACTTTTTTCACTCTCTTTAGCACCTACTCTTAACTTAAATCAATTACAACTGGAAAATAGGATTACGGGAACTGTTTAAAAAATTGTTTTGGGGAACGTAAAATATTATTTTTAGAAACCCCTCTCTCTTTAGACAAGCTTGTTCTGCACCCACTGGGGTTTTATATTCGTGCCTATCTGTGCCCAATGCCCAGACGCAGAGCCGTCCCCGCGGCGGACGCCGGATCAAAGCCAACATGCAGCAGGATATTCTAGACTTCACAGCTCGTCTATATGCACAAACTGCGTGCACTGCCAGATCTCACATGCGGCACCCAACCCCCGAACTGCTTGCCAATAACCAGACTCTGACACGAGCAGACTGCGTGCCCTTCGGGCAGATATTTGGGGTGGGAGGGTGAGGAATCGTGGTATTTCGTCTGAAAGGAGACGTTGCGCTAAACGCCGCTCAGCTTACGGGGCATCTTGGTGAGGACGTTGCGCGGCGCCCTCCTGCCCCGCGCCCTCGCTCTCTCCGCCGCTTCTGGCTCGGGCTCCTTGACCAGCATGAGGTTGCGGAGCCGCTGTAGGCGTTCGGGGTCGGCGGCGGCCCGGCCGGCCCGGCTCCGAGCACGCGTCCCGGCGGAGCGGCTGCTGCGGCCAGCGGCTGTTCGCGGGCGACCCGGGGCGCGGAGCAGGCCGCGCTGGAAGCTCTCGTACTCGGCCAGATTGTTGAAGCAGGGCGCGGCCGGGTAAGGCAACGGGGTGCGCTCCGAGTACAGCGCCAGCAGCGGGTCGAAGTGCTGCGAGCTCACGTCCAGCCGGCCGGGACTCGGCGATCGCTCCGAGCTGCGACGCCCGCTAGAATGGCGCCGGCTCCTCCGCCGCCTGGGCTCAGCCCCGGCCTTCTCCGCCTCCTCCTCCATGTCTCTCCCGCTCTTGCCCTGGCCCCGGCCCTACTGGGAGGGGCAGGAAGAGCCGCCCGCAGCGCGCTCCTTCGCCGCTATGGGCCGCCCCAGCCCCGCGATTGCACGGCAGGTCCCTTCCCGCCTTTCCCGGCGCCTCTTGATGCTCTCGGCAGGCCGGCGAGAACTGCGTTCTCGTCCGCTCGCCCGCGGAGATGGTCCCCCGGAAGGCCGCCCTTGGCTTTGGCTCGGCCGGCTGCTTTTGAGGTTTGGGGGGTCGCCTGGAAGGAGGACCATTGTCCGCCTTCATTCATCTGAGGAACGGATGGAGGAACTCTCGGTTCTCAAGACGTTACTGCGCTCTTTGCATTCCCTTCCTGAGGCTGCTGACTGCTCGACACTTGGCCGCGCGGGCTGGGAAGGGTTCAGACCGTGACTGGTTTGCATTTGAGTTCGTCTTTTGTGAGCCCAGCCGCTGAGTTTATTCACTAAACCATAGTAGAAACAAAGTAGGGCTACTGTAAACTATACTATAACAACATCTGCTGAGCACCGGGTGCAGTGGAACAATCAAGGATAATCCAGGCTACGCTTCTTGGATGCGAAGTAGATTCTGGCCTGGTTAGTGTTTGGTTGAGGTATTCCAGGGCTGTTGGCTTGAGCAGTCATGGTTGGGCTGCATTGCACCAAATGGCCACTAGATGGCAGTTTTCTAAGGTTCTTTGCTGCCATCTAATATTTTCCGGATCGTTTGCTGCCCAGGTAGTGTAGCTAGATTAGTGAGAGGGGTGGGGGATGGCAGCAATGTCAAGTATTTTGATAATGCTGTCAAACTCGTGCATGAGTAGTGAGTAGTAGTTGAGCTGGACAAAGGTCTCTTTAAATGCAGTAGTTAAAATAGTCTGGTTAAATATCAATTATTACATTTGTTTTTCCAGTTTGCTTCTTGTTTCATGCAATTCTATGAAGAAATGGAATATAATTGTATGTTAGTATGCCATTGATCTTGTATAAAGCATTTGCATATATGTATTAGTAAAGGCCAGTAGATATTTTTCACAAAGTTGCAGAGCTATACATTTATTAAAGGTCATTTTTAACTCATTTAGGAAAGAAGGCCATCTGCTGACAGTGATAAGGACACCTTAAGGACTAGTTGAATTGTCCAGTAGGAACCAAAATAGTGGAGACGCTAGGCCAGATTTACTGAAAATATGATACGCTGATTCCTAGAATCTTCAGAGGTTGGGTCCAAAGTTGTGATTCAATCAGCTGTTAACAAGGAAGTAAGTGATTGTGCAAGAGTGTGAGCATTAAATAAACTAAGAAGGATGATTTTTTTGTGAATATTTACTCCAGTGGCCAATCAGATGCAGAGCGAAACTAAAACTGGATAAGAAACCAACAATAACTTTCCATTCTGTGTATAGGTGTAGTTTTGTATAAGGAGAAGAAAGATAAAATAAATAACACATGCTGGATAAACCAGTACTGTAAACTCCAACTGTACTTGCAGTGTGACAGCAGTTAAATCATTTGCCACATTTCAAAGTTACAGTTAGAGTACTCCGATTGCAGCTGCTTCCTTGCGGGTATGTGGAATGGTGTGGGACTTACAGGTTTTGCAAAGTGAAGAGAGGAAGTTGGTTACAGCTTATTAGGAAAGATAAAATAGACAACCAAGAATGCTTTATTGACCATTCTTCATCCAGATTTTATATCAGTTGCATCTGCTAATACAGGTGTTCTGAGACACTCTTCTGTTTTAACTTTTTTTTCCTTGTCGCTTTTTGGAGTTTTCATTCTGCTTTCGTGAGAGGGCAGCATTTGGGAGGGGGTGTAGCTGCCCCTTCCCCCCCAAGCCATCAGCTGAGCAAGATGCCCACCTGCCCACGCTCTTCCCCCTGCCCGAGGCTTTCATTGTCATGAGCATTTCTGTTGAGGATTGGGGGGGCTGTTTGGTTTTTATTCCGCTCCCATCTGCTGGGTGGTTGCAGCACGTTTTGGTCTCTTCTGTCGTGCTGCGAGGTTACCCACAAAGCACGTTTGTTTTGGGGGGGGGGATCCCCACTCCAGTTGCTAAGCTTGCTTAAACCCTCTTCTTCCTCCTCCTCACCGGAGCCCCCCTTTGTCTGCAACCAGCCCCTGCCTTGCCTTGCCCTGCGGCAATGGCACTCCCGCCCTGCCCCCTCCCTCGCCTTGCCTCGCCTCACCCTGCAGGATGAGCCTCCTGCTCACCGCCCCACCCGCCAGAGACCCCCTGGATCTCCCCCAACCCTGCCTGGCCCCTACAGGCATCCCTCCCCAGGAGCAACATCGAGGTGGCCACGCCCACCCTGGCCACACCCACCCAGTTGGTCGTGACCACCATAGCCACGCCCACCTCATGGGCCACGCCCAACTGGCACCCGACGATACGTGAGTTTTGGGTTGAAGTTTGGGCACTCTAAAAGGTTCGCCATCACTGCACTAGGCTAACAAGTGGCCAGCTTGTTTTTGCTTCAGTGTGTTATGAAAACACAGCTGCTTTTTTATTGTTGCTGGTAATAACTTGGAACACCTTATGGAAATCAGGAATACAAAAATCCACCTTGCATAGATACTTTTGCCTATTATTCCTATTAACTTCACTACAAGTATTGTGGATTGCTGACATAGGTACAAGAATGCACCATTTTTGGAATGCACATTGCTCCAGTTTCTTTTTAGCCGTTTAATGTTATCTTAACTATAGTAATGAAGACACCTTGCCATTTCAGAAAAAAATGAATACAATTTTTTCAAACGGCTTAAAAATGATGCTAAATGCCTATCATTCCAAATAATTTCCTTTTAGAGCAAATTAACAGATAAAAACGAAACAATTAAAAATCCCCTTTAAAAGTTCTATATAAAAACCTAGGCACTAGAAACCAGGCAAATTTTTACACTAGTCTCACATTTGCTCCCAATGCCTCTCATCATTTTCACTCCTGGGCAGCTTGGCCTTCAAAAAAGCAGAAGAGTAACACAACTCTTTGAACTTCACATCCTAATACAAGACTTTCAGTAAGTTGGTTGCCACAATTCTCAACAGCAGGAGCTGGATAGTTTCCCAGGCAGCAGCAAAATGAGAGCATGACCTACAAGCACACCCTGCTGCGCTATCTCCCTTATACAATAACGTTATTGCTCTTGGTTGGCCACCTGAGACCTTGGCTAATAATCCGAAAAGCAGCAAGGAGAGAGTCCAAATAATAAACGTTCGATTACAGAGGGAAATTATGTTTCCATAGCTTTCAAAAAGGCCGGAACTAATTTACACTTGAGAGAAAACTTCCTAATTACTTTCTGCTACTTGCCAGGGTATTTTGTTTATCACTCATATAATCCAGAGACATTAGCAACTAGGATAATTTGTAACTTGGCTCCCTGATGATAGAATTTAATTTGAAGGAGTAGTTTAAATGTTTTCAGAGTTTTAAATGGGCAACTTACCATCTCATGAGACCTACAGCAATAGAGTCCTTTAGAGGGCCGGAGAAGAGATTAAAAGCATTCCTTTTCCAGTGTAAAGTTTAAGATTGTTATCAGCCTACTCGTAATTTTAATAAAAAAGTATTTATTTATGAACAATACCTGGATTTTTCATTCATTCACTCAAGTAAAATGGCTATTACAAAGTACAGAAATACACTTTTTCCACCATGATGCAGTCCTTATAAAATAAATTATACCCAATAGGTTCAGACTAAAGCCTCTTATCAAGCAGGATTTCAGGATTGTGTTTCCAAAATTCATTTCCAATAATATCACAATGCAAAGGAATTGGTCTATTTTTTATCCTGGTTTCTTCAATTTCCTTCTCTTCTGTTTCCTCTGTTTTAATTTTTTTCTTAATGATTTCATCTACCTAGCAATAGAAATACACATAATATATTAATAATTGAACTTTTTAAAATCTATTCAGAATTTAATTCTTTTAGAGTTGCAGTGTTTAATGTACTAAAGTGAAGCATCACTTTCATGTGTTAAGACTATCATTGTAAAATGGCAGACTTCATCTTCAAAGCATACTCATTCTACTTCACCCAGAAGAGAATGACTTTTTCAACATATTTTTGACATTCAGTGGCTAAACTGATGCATAATGTTAAGCCAGGAACAGACAACCTATAGGTAACGCGCGTGCGCGCACACACACACACACACACACAACCTTGTCTTGCAGTTTTCAAGGAATTGCCTCATTCCCAAAACCACGCTGCCCAAATCTGACATCAAACCATTAATGACATAATGTTTAATAGGGGCAGAAGGAAATAAAAATGTGTTAAATCTTCAGAAAACCTTAACATGTTCTAATGAATTAATTCCTATGAAAGTAAAAGAATCACATCTTGAATGCCAAGATGCCAGGTGTTATAGTTTTACCTTATAGCCCCTGGCTGCAGAATATGGGGCAGAAAAAAAAAAAGAATCTTGTGACCAAAAAATCATTCCTTGGTTTTCAAGAAGACATAAAATAAGTTTTGCTTGCTTTTGGCTTGGGGAACGCAAGAAGCCATACCATGACTTAGTACTATAGCTTGCTGATTTATATACTTAATTAGATCAGCAAGATCTAATTCACATACTGTACACACTTCAACACAGTATTCAGATCCATATGCAGGGCTGGGGAATCAGTGTCCTATGTTCCATAATTGAATTCCCATCTTTCACCAGAGGCCAGATAAGCTATAGCTAATAGTACAGATGGTCCTAGAATTGCCATTCTAAGCAATCAATTGTAAAGCACGATGTGGGACTGCATTACTTAGTGAGGGCAATCCTAGCAGTCCTAGTTGCTGTCATAACCCCAAAATATGTGGGTTGTTAAGTGGTGGAAGTACCAGGTGAGGAGCTCTGAGATGTATGGGAGGATCAGGGAAGCCCAGCACAGGTTACACATGAGGCGGGGGAGGGTTTGGGAGGCCCAGTGCAGGCCACACAAGACAGAGTAGTGCCTAGGACAGTGGTGGCGAACCTATGGCACGGGTGCCAGAGGCGGCACTCAGAGCCCTCTCTGTGGGCACGCGTGCTGTCGCCCCAATCCTAGGCCTTCAGCTGGGTTTTATAAAACCTTTTCGCTTTAGGCCTCCGCCGCCGTGTGCAAAAAAAAAAGGTTCAATCAGTCAATTTCAATTTCTTGCGGAAAAAAAAAAAGATCTTGCACCCGGCACTCGACGATGCATAAGTGGGTTTTGGGTTGCAGTTTGGGCACTCAGTCTCTAAAATGTTCGCCATCACTGGCCTAGGAGAAGTGCCGGAGACTGTAAGGGGTGGTGCTGTGGGCCGGAGCAATTTGTGACCTTCCCTGCCAGGTTCCTCATTGTCTTTGCTTGTTGGAAACTAACAGGAAAAGTCACAAATGGCAATCATATGACTGCAGCTTCCGGCAACATAATCATGAGCCAGACACTTAAATGCCTGGATCATAATCACGTGACGTGGGGGCATTGCAATAGATGAAATTTCAGGACTGGTTGCATGTCCATATTTTTAGCACTATAGTAACAGAATGCTTACTGAACAAGTGGACATAAGCTGAGGGCTATCTGTAATTGGAACTGCAGATACCATTTTCCTGAATCATGTTGTATAGGTAGTCCTCAACAACAGTTCATTTAATGACCGAAGTTACAATGGCACTGAAAAAAGTGACTTAATGACCGTTTTTCACACGTGCATTCACGTGATCAAAATTCAGATGCTTGGTAACCGACTCATGACGGTTGCAGTGCCCCAGGGTCATGTGACTTTGGCAACCTTCGGATAAGCAAAGTCAATGGGGAAGCCAGATTCACTTAACAACCATGTTACTAATTTATAAACTGCAGTGATTCACTTAACAACTGTGGCAAAAGTGTCATATAAAGGGGAGAAATTCACTTAACAACTGTCTCAGTTTGCAATAAAAATTTTGGGCTCAACTGTGGTCACGAGTCAAGGACTAACTGGATGCTATGTCAAACAGGAAGAGTTGATTGAAGACAAATAGGTACTTGGAACTTTCCCAATCCTCTGGCATCTGGAAGGGAGGGAAACTCCTCCAAAGGGGAGCACTAATGGAGATCAGACCCCATGTGAGCTCTGTTTCAGTAGCCCAGACATTCCTCTCCATGCAGAGAGGAGGGGAAATCCTCTGAATAGCTGCAGAAAAGGAAGTCAGATCCCAAAGATGTGAGCCTCATTTCTGCAGCCACCAAAGCAATCCTCTTTCATACCTGGAGGGGAAACAAACACCTCCAGTGGGATGGAGAAAATGGACATCAGATCCCAAAGATCCAGCTCTGTTTCTGCAGCCCACTTGGAGCAGTTCTCTTCCACACATAGAGAAGAGCTAACCTCAGCAGGCAGCAATCTCACTCCACTTAATGACCCAGGGTACAATATCACAAAATATGAACAGCATAATGGTGCGTACTCCAGTGTAAATGTTCAGTGCTACTACACTGATAAAGTCTGACTCTTTTTTTAAACTTTTTTTCACTAAAGACTAAAGTGATATTTAGTGAAATGCAATGCCTATTATTTTGGGTAGATTCAACTTAATACAGTATTCTACTTTACAACTATTTTTGAAAGGATTCAACAGTAGAGGTAAGTACATGATTTGGTTTTATGTATAGACAGATATCTGCCTAGAGACTTCATAAGCCCAAACCTTTCCACCTTCAATAGCAGGAATAGTTAATACATGAAGATCCAGCTTTAACTAAACCTCAAGCTGGAATTACTACTATTTTGCTTCTGGTCCTTAGTATCTGCTGGCTGGACACTATAATGGATGTCACTGGGATGACCATGGCGGACCTGAAGGAGTCAGTGCAAGACAGAGGAGCATGGAGAATGCTGATCCATAGAGTGGCCTAGGGTCGGACACAACTGAATGGCGGATGACAACGACAATGCTTCTGGTTGTCTAATACAGGAATAATTCTGCAGTAACTTCATCATACAAAAGCATGATCAACTGATGAGACAGATGTCTCTGGTAATTCAGCACAGATGGACTTTGTAAAAAAATCACTGTTATCTTAAAATATTTTGTATAATTGCTTATTTAAAATATGCCTGCTATCATTTTAAAAACAAACAAGAGTATGACTTACCTTCTTCCATATTAAAATAGTTCCTTTCTTATATATTTCAGGTTCTTTGTTGTAGTTAATGTTGAATTCTGAAAATAAAATCTCATTCTTGTCATTTGCAAGGGTTCCCTAAAAAAAAACAAAAAACATTTCATATGAACCTAGGAGAACTGTAATAATTTCAAATGTAATAAATGGATGTTGCTCTTTATTTAGGGCAGAGGTTCCCAACCTTTTGGGCACCAGTTCTGCGGACCAGAGGGGGCGTGGTTTTGTGCTGCCTGCATCTCGCAGATGGGACTTTGCTTGTTTGTGCGGACCGGTTGCTGGCATGCCATGGTCTGGTACCTGTCCATGGACCGGGGGTTGGGGACCCCTGATTTAGGGATATTTGAACAAAAAGGAACCCACCACACTTCTAAATACACATTCCAGAAAGAAAATAAGGAAGCATATAGTATCTATAAGGAAGCATATAGATACTAACTGGTGGAGCTTAAAACCTCATTCTTTAACAGTTACTAAGATGCCATCCATCATTATTATTAGCAGGCAAAAGGTTGGTGAAATAATGTAATATACATTTCTCCCAATTTGGTGGCCTCCAAACGTGTTGATACTATAACTATCAGAATTCCATGACTGAATACATATATATATAATAAAGAAATCTAACACATCAAAAGGGTACCAGATTGGAGAAGGCAAATTTAGTATTTAAAAAATTAATATTTTTATTCCATAACAAACATTTGCAAAACCAGCAATTTCAGTCTATCTGTTTCTTCTGTGGACTCAACTTAAGGGTGTAGGTGCATATGGAAACATTTACTCTTAGCTTATAAACTGTTTAGACCAGGGGTAGGCAACCTTGGCTCTTTTATGACTCGTGGACTTAAACTCCCAGAATTCCTGAGCCAGCATGTCTGGCTCAGGAATTCTGGGAGTTGAAGTCCACGAGTCATAAAAGAGCCAAGGTTGCCTACCCCTGGTTTAGACCATGGGTGTCAAACTCGCCGCGTCACGCGACGTGTCGCGATGTATCGTGACTTTGTATTACCGGAGCTGGGTGGGTGCGGCCTCCATATGATGCAACCGGCCTGCAGGCCGGCAGTTTAGACACCCCTGGTTTAGACCTAAAAGCTGCAATTGGGAGAGAATATTATTTGCCAAGCAGCAAAAAAATGTAATGTGTCCCCATCTTCTCTTAATAGCTATGTATACTTATGTCACTATGACATCTATTATTTACTTGCCCTGATCTAGAGATCAATATTTTAATTTACTTGTAATTCTGATAAACATAACATGGCCAGAGTCCTCAGTTAAAATCTCCAGTAGCACACAGAGAAATCACTATATTTCCCTAACTCTGTGGCTGGAAGGTAGACTGGGAATCTTTGGGCTGTTGCATTCGTGAAACACTCACATAGTTCACCCTTACACAATCAAGTTATCAGATTCCCCTTTCAGATCCAAACCTGATATTATGAAGAGAAAAAGAATTGTCCGTGAATATGCTTGTGCATAGAGGTACAAGATAAGGATGATGGCAAAGAAAATGTCTGGCAAAATAATATTTTTTGATCTCCTTGCCAAGATTATAACACATGGATGAATGATCCCATTCAAGGGCCTAATCTAGGCTACATCCCACTAACATTTGCACACGGGAAATGAAATTTAGGAAACTAAGATTGATAAGTAATCAAAGCTTCCTGAATGATAGGAGCTAAAGATGAGCAGTGCAAAGTATGTAGTACATATACAACATTTCTTCTAACATTTTAAGGTCTTAAAAATTAGAAAAGTCAAAAGAAAAATGAATCAAATTACAGCTTTCCCAAACACTGTTGTTTTTCTAGAGGAATTGAGCTTTGTGTCATTGTTTTCCTGCAACTCTTTCTTTTTCTTTTTTCTTTCTCTTTCTCTCTCTCTCTCTCTTTCTTCCTTTCCTTTCCTTTCCATTTATTTATTTATTTATTTATTTATTTATTTCCTATTTTTATTTTACAAATAACCCAATGTGGCAAACATATCCAACACACCTTCCTCCTCCTACTTTCCCCACAACAACAACCTTGTGAGGTGGGTTGGGCTGAGAGAGAGAGAGAATGATTGGCCCAAGGCCATTAGCTGGCTTTCCAAGGCAGGACTTGAACTCATGGTTTCCTGCTTTCTAGGCTGGTGCCTTAACCACTAAACCAAATAATAATTTAGAAAAAAATCCTAAGGTAGATGATTCCCCAGCAAACAATTACTATTTTTAAGCCCTGCCAGATAGCATTAGCCAGAGGAAAAAGGGAACTTTTTAGTCTTTTTCTTTTAATCTAATTAATTTAATTTAATGTTAATTTATATTGCTAGTCCATGTATCATGTGCCATACACTAAATAAATAAATGAAGTGTTTTTTATTTCCTGTTTTATCTGAAGTTCATCGATTGCTGTACTTACATCTTTTCTAAATAATAGCCAGTTCTTTGTAGGCTTAACCTTCCTACCAGAAACCAAATCCAATCCATGTAGACAAGCATTCCAGCAAAAACAGCAAATGTAAAATAAAACTTGGAATACAACACAAATGCACAAATACATCTGTTCCAATATTAAAAATACTTCGAATGTTATATATGCTTCTGGAAATAACACAAACTAGGTACAATGTACTTTTTAGGCTGAAATATTTGGAATAATGTTTCAAACCTTAAGTCTCTCTTGGGCTTGTACTGGTGTCAGGCCACCTTTCTGCACAAGAGTCCAAAATACCGTATTATAGAGGTTATTGATATGACCTATAGTGATACCAAGTGAAATAATAATCATTAGAGAAGAATGAAAAGTGTATTAAATTTCATCTGCACAGCAATATTTACTATAAGATTGGTTTCAGAAATGGTATTATAATTATTACAACTTAAACAATAGCATCACAGTTTCTTAAAATGTATTTTTATAATAAATTCCTACATTGTGCAGAGTTTTTTTTTGTTTTTATTTTCTTCAATTTATTGGGCAAGCCATCTAGTAAGGATTCAATAACTAGAAATTTTTGGAGAAGGCATCTCATCAATTGCTAGATGTAATGAAGGGAAATAGAAGACCACTGATAATCTTGAATGTCCATCAATATTAATACTTTTGCACTTGACCTGAATTATAAGGCATCTGAATCATATTTCATAGAGTAATTGATTATAGCACAGCTCCATTTTTGTTGTGAAAAATATTTCTAAGTAAGAATACAATTTTGAGAAAATACTTGAGTACTGTAAGGAAGAGACACCCATCCTCCCGCTACTTTCCACCTCTAAAGTTGTGATGATAAAAGTTGATAACTCAAGTGAATAAAATCAGGTACCTTTAATGTTTTTTTAAAGCAGAAAAAGAGATTAAATTTCTATTCTTAAAAATTACCATTCTACAACCTCCATCTCCTGCAATACTTACAATCGGCTTGTCGCCAACTGAGATAATCTTTTAGATTTTGGTCACTAGGATACAACACAACACGTCCATCAAATCCTGGTGGATACAAGAGGGGCTTGTCCTTAAAATAATCCTTCCAATAGAAAACATAGCTGGATGCAAACTTGGCGACCACAAGAGTCATTAATTTACTTGTGAACAGAAAAAAAGGAAGAGAAAATATAACTTTTTAATATAACCAACCCAAGAGTTAACTAGTCTATATAAATGCAAAAATGTGTCCCTTGTTCCCGATTTTTGGAATTCTTTCTATACATTTATAGCTTTACAACTTATTCTCATAGTTTATGAATCCAAAATGTTGGCAGCATAATTCCAAAATATGTAAGATTTCTCTACAAAGAGTAATGACTAGCTCTAGTTATCTCAAAGTATATGCTAAGTATAAAGTCCAGATCCAACATGTTTAATTTTGTCATGTATATATTTTATGTTAGGCAGGATTGACTGTCAGTATCTATGATTCTATCACAGTTAACTTCTCATAACTGTAAAATGCAACTCTTATTTATGAATTATATATAAAAACATCTTTTTAAATGTTTTTAGTCTATCATATTAAACTGATTTAATATCTTTCTACATTTTACTATAAATGAATTGTACAATTTGTTGTCAAATAAAGTGCTTCAAAAATAATGTTTGGTATACCACAAGGCTTCACTCACAAACTGAAAGTTACACAGCAGCTCATATTGCTATAAGACCTTCATGTATTAAATAAACTATAATCCAATATTGCATAATCTCTGTGCAATTGAAGTACTAATGTTAAACAATTTTGCAGTTTATTAAACAAGAATATGAAATAAAACAGGCATATTATGAGGCCATCATTTATTTTTGGAAGATTTCATACAGTTAAACCACTTTTAAAAGTGAAATATGGGAATGAAAGTTAAAAATACCTTGACAGTAACATTTAATGGCCACTTATTCATCAAATGCTAATATACACAAGCAAAGATACCTGTGTATGTTTGTGTATGTGTCTCTTCCTCACTACATAAATTGATGTTTCTAAGAATGGATATATATGGGAAAGCTGCTAGTAAAATCAAAAGTAATCAAATTGTTATATTAAAGCTTATTTTGGAAAGAGTATCTTAACCTATTTTGGGAGGTGGAAAAAACTGTAAAAACAACTACCTTGCCCTTCTCTTAAACAAGTTGGTTTTCTTTTTGAAAACAAAGCTGTATTCATCACTTTGTCCATAGGCAAGGACAATTTCCTCCATCTCTTCCATCACTGTTTGGGCGGACTTGTTCATCAAATTAAGAGCACAATCATCATTAGGTTTCTTAAAATCATGCTGCTCAGCAAAGCTTCAAAATGAAAAGCATTAATTAAGCATTAAGTAAAGCATTAAGTAAAAACACTTGATTTGTCTTATCTGTTTAAATAATTCTCCTGTGTTACAGATACTGAAGTTTTGGTAGAGGCTATAAAACGGGCTTTGCCCACTTAGTTGCAGCCCTACCTGGAGCAATAGACTTCAGTAACAGTCATTGCAATGTGTTTTACATGGGGCTGCTTTTGAAAGTAACCTGAAATTGGTGCAAAATGTAGTACCCTACTTGCTTGAAAATGAAAATCATGACAGCCATGTAACACTTACACTGTGGGTTCTGCGTTGGTTGCCCATAGGTTTCTGAGTGCAATTCAAAGTGCTGAGTTTCATTTATAAAGCCCTATATGCTTTGGCTTCTAGATTTTCTTTTCCATCTGGAATTAACACATTTGGTATGTGCTCTCTGACATTTCTGTCAACTGTCCACCATGCTTAAGAAGTTAAAAGAGCAGGTGCTTGAAGACAATGTTTTTCAATTGAAGCCTCTATATTATAAGCACACCTCCTCTTGATCATATCAACATCCAACTCCTGGAAACTAGTAAAATCAGAACTTGTCCAGAGAACATTTGGAGCATGATGAATGCATGCCATCTGTACAAATGCAATATATTGTTTTAATTTTTAATGCACCATTGATAGTTTTTCCAAATAATAATAGATAATATGAAAAACATTAAGCTGTGATCCATCTAATTTTACATAACCTGTTTTGTCATTACAAAATGTTAGAAGATAGTCATTAAAAAGCTAAACCAATGCCATTTTAGAAGAGTAGAGTTTTGCCAATAAGATATATCAATTAGAAAGTGAGAAACTATTATTAGGAAAGTAAAACTTTAAAATTCTAAAAGTAGACATGTGCAGACTATTTAACCTGAATATAAGATAGATTTGCACTCTTTGCAAGGTCAACAGCATTCAATGCTTTCACCTTGGACGCTAATATGCTTTTCATAATGGCACCTGATGTTTTGACCTGAGCAAGGAACTAGAGAAACGATTCTTCCCAAAAATTACAAATGTAATTAAAAGAAAAGAATATCTGTTAAGATTTGATTCATGCTATTATATCCAATAAAGCCCTTCTAATATCAAAGATCAGTTATGTATGGTATTAAACATACACGCAAGCGCACAGTACCCCCAAATTCGCAGTATTCACTAAACTTGGCCACTTTCAAACGTGTGAACTTCAATTCCCAGAATCCCCAGCAATGCCCCGTATGAACTGATGAATTCTGGGAACAAAAGTCCAATATCTAGTAGCTGCCGATGGCTGGGAAACGGTATCCTAAAGTGAAGTCAGGGAAGCAGATTTCACTTTGAACCGGCGCCGCCGAGGCCTGAGCAAGATCCCGGCGCTGACTCTCATTCCTATTGGTTGGCCGGTCGCCGGGCAACCAAGCCTGTTAAATCCACACGCTGCCGCCAATGGTTGAAGCGTGTCTTTACCGGTGGAAGCAGCGCCCGTCCAACCGTACCACGATCCAGCAGTTGGGCAAACATTTATCCTCCGCTTCGAAAGCCCGGACGTATTCGAACTTGCTCTTCGCCATAGCGGCTCGGACGTAACAACGAAATCTTGATCTGAGGCCCAAAGCGATGACAGCGAAGGCGCCGCCAAGCCGAGGCTGCGGCAGCATTGCCGGAAGGAGCTCTGGACGACACCGGAAGAGACGAACTCTAATGCTGCCTCTCTATGATACCGTAAGATCCTCCGGAATCACTACCGGCCCTCTGCCTCTTCCAGGCCTACGTAGAGGCGTCCGAGTAAAGATCTGAGGCTGAGCCCCGCCTTCTCGGATCGCGAGTCCCCTCATCCCCCCATCCCTCCATGTGCGTAGACTTGTGGTTGCTCAGTGGGGTGAGGAGAGAGGAGCAGATGCGCAAACCACCTTCCGCTCAACGGCGAGAGAGTGCGAGACCCAAACTCATCCCTCCGCAAAAAAGCGGCGCCATCGACGTAGGGCCCGTGCGCCTGTTCCTCCCTCGGTCTCCAAGGCGACCTCATTGTTACGTGGCGCCCAGGGTAGCCATGGCAACCTCCAGGCAACAGTCCAAGGAGGGAAAAGTGGGAGGCACGTGGAGCCCCACAAATTGCCATTTCTGGCCGACGGGCGGAAGGCGCGAGGCCCTGGCGAGCCAGAGGGCGGGGTCGAGTGCGGCGCGTGCACCTTGGAGTTGGGGGGGGGAGGGGGAGCGGAGAACGTTTGCAAGCCAACCGCAGCAGACAAACGGGCGGTAACAGAGGACCGGGCTGAGCTCACAATCCCATAACAATCCTACTATCAAGGCCGGGCTGCAGCATGGAAAAAGGGGCGCAGGAGGAAGCCCCAAGAGAGCAGCACCGGCTCCTGCATTCCACGGCTAGGCAGAGCACTCCCTGCATGGACCATCTTCTCCTGCACCCTCTGCCAGGCCAGGGGGGCAGGGACTCGCACCTTCTGCTGTTCCCTCCCAAGCAGGCTCCCCAGCACCATCTCCTGCATCCCCTCTCTCCCAAGCAAAGCGTTTTGCACCAGGAACAGAAACTTCCACAGCCTGGGGAAGGGGGTGCCCTTAAAGAGCAGCAGCATATTTTGGAAGAGCAGATTTGTCTTGGCAGGCAGCTTTCCCAGCCTGACTTTGGGACAGAAACTGGAGTCTGTGAAAAGCAAGAAGAGGAGGAAGAAAATGGGCACCAGAAAGGGTTACAAGTGAAAGCAGAGGAGCGTGAGCCAGAGAATGCATTGCTCCTTATGGGAAGTAGCAACAAGAAAAAAAGACGAGAGCCTAAAACTCTTATAAACCATCTCAACGGCAAAGATGAAAGTAGCAGCAGTGTGAAATGTGTAGGGGAAGTCAAACTGGGGAAAGTTGAAGAGCTGGAGGAAATCAAGAAAGAGGCAAAGATGAAAGAAAACTCTGATGCCGAAGTCTTGGGATCTGCAAAAGAAGGGGCCATCAAAACCGAACTGGTAGAACATCCTGAGGAGGATTGCAAGGGGAGGGAAGAGGTGGCATCCAAGCCTCAACCATCTTCCAGTGGTCCGGCTCACATTAGTAAGGATGTTAGTTTGTCTCAATCTCTGGGAACACAGCATTCTCAAGAACTGAAGATTCCTGTTACACTCCATCCAGTCCCTCCAGGGGCTAGGATCCAGTTTCAGGGACCACCTCCATCTGAACTTATAAGAGTGACTAAAGTGCCAGTGACACAAGTACCCCTTAAAATGCAGTCCTTGCTGGAGCCTTCAGTCAAAATTGAAACTAAAGATGTTCCTCTCACAGTGCTACCCTCAGATGCAGGTATTAGAAATTAGTCAGAATTTATCATATTGACCATAAGCTGTTATACATAAACACTGGATTGAACACTGGATTGGAGCTCCACTATTATTTCAAGGTGTAAGACAGTGAACCCCACTCTTCAAACTTTCTGAGTCAGCAATTCATATACAATAGTGCATATTCCAGTGCACGAAACCTATTAATTCACAGGGATTATTATACTTCTCAAACTGTTTTACAGTTTGGTGTAGTGGTTAATGTGCTGGCCTAGAAATCAGGAGACTGATTTCTAGTCCCACTTTAGGTATAAAAGCCGACTGGGTGGACTTGGGCCAGTCACTCTGAACACAATTCCCCCTTACAGAGTTGTTAGGAAAATAGAACGAGGAAGGAGTATTACTGTATGTATGTTTGCTGCCTTGAGTTATTTATCAAAATAATAAAGGTGGGATAAAATTCTTTTTGACCAAGGCAAAAGATACTAAAATAGCCTAAAGTATAATAGGGCTATGGGACACTTCAAATTTGATTCCAAAAGATGCAGCTGCTTTAAAAAGCTGAAGACGTGCTGTATTTCTGCTCCTACATGTTTTTGAAATTGAATAAAAAATGCTGCACAGACCTAAAATCTAACATTTATTTTAGGATATAATTTCATAGAGTAAAACCTATATTACCAATTCATAAAACCTTATGTTACAATAAAAGAGTTAGGATTTTAATTATCAAATTTGTATAGCCGCCCATATCTCAAATGTGATTCTGGGCACTACAATAAAATCAGAATGATAAAACATCTGAAATAACAAAAACAATAAACCAGGGGTTCCCAATCCCTGGGCTGCAGCCCACTATTGGGCTGCAGCCTGTTTGAAAGGCTAACCCTATGTAGAATGCATTATAGTAGTCGGTGGGAGAGGTGACCAGACCATAGATAATTGTCATCAAGGAAATGGTACAATTAGCAGATAATTGAAATTAATTTTATTCCTCTCTTCTTATGAGGAGTTACAATAAGCCAATAGTCCTCCATTTTATTCTCACAATCCCATAAAATAAATTAAGTTGAACAAGGGGCAGGTAATGGGCTATTCAGTGAATGACATAGTTGAATATGAATGAGTTCATTCTGTTGGAAGTCTCACATTCTAACATCTATAAATCTGCTGGTTTGGTATCAAAAGGCAGAGATTTTATTGTTCCCCTAACTAAGGTATCTATGCAATTTTGTTGCTTAAAAATAAATTAGTCTATGTCAACTGGATTTGGCCAGATCGCTAATAAAATGCCTTGTCAAATGATACATAGATGGAATCCTCAATTATTTAATATGATGGTGGAAATAGTGATGAAGTTAAAACCAATCTTGTGAATTATATTTCATGGTCAATGAGAAAGAAAACTATTTCCTGACCTCAGCTTTATGTTTTTTGGGGATATGAAGTGTTTATCATAGCTTAGCAGCAGTCAAAATATTCAGTCTTCCAACACTAAAGCCATTTATTTATACTATATATGATTCTATATACAGAGAAAGATTCAGGTAATTAAATGTTGGTTACTGTGCTTTTGGTAGTAATTTCTTGAAGGCAATTCCACAGTCCATAGATGTTAATAGGATTCAATAAATATGGTTAAGGTTAGAATTTCACAGCAGCTATATGTTGATTATATGAGTATAAAAGTTTTTTGTTTTTTTTAATCTGTCCATTCCACAAGTGTATTACAGTATAACATGAGCAAGAGAAATCAGTATAGGGCTACGTGAATATAAATGAACTCTGTCCTATTGAGTTAGAGAACAAAGGGGAAAAATATCTCCTGTTTGTAATATTGCGAGGCAATATTTTCCTAAATGAAATCCTGAGTGCAAACATTTATTTTCATTCTTACTCATATGTGAAAAGTTAAACATTGAAACTTAACATGGCCCATCACAAAAAACGAACACCTTTCCTGAAGCTGTAAAGAATAACTGTCTGCCATTGAAAGGGATTCAGTATTAGGAATTTTACATTAATCTTCATGGATCTTTTTTAGGCTCAAACACCACAAATGTAATTATTTTATTAGCAAGTAAATAAACCTACTCTTGAAAATACTGTAAAAATTTATAAAGTTACTCTATTTGGGGAAGATATATTTATTAAAAAACATTTTTTTATCTCAGTGGTAGAGTATGTCTGTTTTTATATGCCAAAGATCCATTTCTGGCAATTTTATGTGGGAAAGTCTGCTACCTGAATTTCTGAAGCATTATCTGCTATTCAGTATGGCTAGATAATATAATATTAGACAAAAATGGGTCATTGTAAAGCACTATGTTGTACTATTACAATGAAAGAAATGAGACTGAAAGCTTACTCATTTTTATTTCAGTGTATTTTAATATGGAAGGTATTATATAAATGAACACTTTTACTTGAACTTTATTGTACTGTGTTTTGCTGGAAACTGAAAATTAGATAACTTGTTCCAGTGTAAAGCTATAAAAAAAATAATTTCAAGTACCCTCAGAATAAGTGGGTTAATGGAAACATGCGTCTTGAAGGGGACAACATTATGTATTCTGTATGAATGTAAAAATTATTCTCTTCATTTAATATTTAAGTATTCTAAAAGATATTGGTGTTATGGCCAAATCATTGAAAAGTTACTGGTATGTTGCAATAATGAAAAAATAAATCCACTTAATTAGATGCAGATCTGGCTTCCAGACAGAGGTTTCTTATGTTTGTGTAAGGTTTATGATCATAATTAAAATATGATCTAAAAGTCTAAAACAGGTTAGAAACAATGTTATGTAATTGTTTATCTCAACATTCTTACCACAAAATTAGAAAAGATGCAGAACAAAAATTCTGAACTGGAGCATAAAAGGGTTGGAGTTTTCAATTAAGAAAAAAAAAGAATTGAAACTGTGTAAATTGATAGTATACAATTTCATGATATGTCTAAACGGATAAAGAGATGCTAAATGGGATTTGTTACATTTCTATCCCTTCTATCTCTCCTCCTTGAAGCTATGGGGTTTTTTTTCCTCACAAAACTCTTTGATGTGATTTTAGCTAAGAGATCCTACTAGCCTATTGAGGAATTGCAAACTTTTGAATTCAGGTGTCTCTTAGTGCAGTATAACACTTCCCTTATCTTGCAGGAGCTTTCCAAGTGATTGGCAGTTGCATTTAAGAAGATGAAAGGCACTCCTTCACCTAGGACTTACTGAAAATTTGGAATTTGTTTTCATGAGATACAATGTTGTTGGCTAGTTTGGAAGGAAACTGACAGATTCTTAGATTGTAAATTTAGTGACAGATGTGATACTTAAATTGGATTTCAAGGAGTTGATCGCTTAATAGAGATGGGGTCCAAGAAACCGGGCGCTGGGCATTTGAGAAGAAATGTTTGTCAAGATGCTCAGTTAACAAGCCTCCGGCCAGAATGCTATTCATCTGGTGACAACATAGTTTTTTGGAAATGTATCCCACTGATTTCAATGGAACTTGCTCCCAGAAAGAAGCCTGATCCATATAGCATAATATGATTTGTTTTAGTGTTGATTTAGCTTATTTGTTTCATTCTATTTATATGGCTGCCCATCTTGCTACCACATATCTGGCCAGCTAGCATAGCTTAAAACACCAGTGCAGTAACTGCCTCATTAGCAAAAGACATAAAGTAAAAAAGCATAAAATGGCAACCAAGAGCAGACCATGCTACAATAGATTAACAAGACTTTACAGACTTAACTATCATGACTTCCATGCCCGGGGAAACAGCCAGTTCTTAAAAGTTTTCCAAAAAGCGAGCAGGGTTAGGGCCATCTGAATCTTGAGTGTGCAAGCTGTCTGAAGAGCAGGTGATGTTACAGAAAAAGCTGGTTTCCTGGATCCTACACAATGACATCCTTTAGTTGATGGCATCTGGGTTATGGTATGATTTTTAGGCTGTTGTTTAAGATACAATGTGTTTTCTGAGCCTAACCAACTGGCTTGTTCAACATGTCATGGTATAGCATAACGTTAAGCCAGTAGAGCCATGTAGTATATATGTTTTTATATTCTGATTCAATATACATTTGTAGCCATGGCTGCTTTAGTCTTAGGTAAACTCAATTTAGAAACCAAACACTAAAGGTTAAGAGTCTTATTGAAGGGCACATAGGGTACACTCTTAAACACAGTGGACACAGACTTAATTCTGACAAATCATGGATAAACCTGTGTTGTTCATGATGTAATTATAATAGTAAATTTCGAAGGCAATTTACAGAGGGAAACATGGGATATTTAATCTCTCTTTTGTAGAATTGGAACCTTATACAAGAGCATAGAACAGATGTGCTTTTGTTTGTTTTGGCATATAGTTACTTAGTGCTTAGTTAGATTCAAGAAATTTAGGTAGAAGTCTTGTAACCACCTAGTGAATTTCTAATCCCTATGTCATCTTGCAAATTGATCCTGACAACTTCACTCAGTTTCAAACATAGTTTGCCCTGTGACAAAGTGGAAATCAAAGTTGCCCAAAACTGGTAGAAAATCTGCTTGTTATTTACATAGTTGCTAACGTTTAGCATGCTGCATGTAGTGAGAGAAAGAATTAATTGTAAAATTCAACGGACTTGTATAACAGGTTTTTTCCTCTTTTATATTTCCAACAACTCCTTAGAGGAGGTCCCCAGTCTAAAGTATCATTGCAGAGCCTGAAGATGAATAAAGGCTCCAGGAGGAATCATACTCCTCCCTCTTCCATATGCAGTAGAAAAGTAAATTACACAATCCTCACTGTCCTGTATCAGCTTATAATTTCACTTTACAATAAGATCATATTACACTTGCCTATAATGGCCCTATACTAGTCACCAAAATCCATAATTTACAGCCAGATGTAATCATAATAATTAGAATTTAGAATTGGGGTGTGTTTGAGCCTAGATCTTTGCATTTGTTGCCAGAATTAAGCAGTGTTTGCTGTCCTTTCATGCTAAATTTTATACATTTCAGCAAATGAGGTAGAGAAAAATCATTTTATTATTATTGCTAGGATCATACTTCAATGCCCACAGAATACCGCAGATTTAGCAGTATATTCCACCAATCCCTATATTACCTAAACATTAATATTACTTTATCGTAGGGATACCAGATACTCCGTTCAGCAAAGATAGAGATGGCCATGTCAAGCGTCCTATGAATGCATTTATGGTATGGGCAAGAATTCATCGGCCAGCCTTAGCCAAAGCTAACCCTGCTGCTAATAATGCCGAGATCAGTGTCCAGCTTGGATTGGAATGGAACAAGCTCACTGAAGAACAAAAGAAACCTTATTATGATGAAGCTCAGAAGATAAAAGAAAAACACAGAGAAGAATTTCCTGGTACTAGAGAGACAATTATTTATACATTTTTAATATCTGATCGCCATTAGGTAATCCACAGGTTCATGCATGGAGAGATGGTGTTTAAATATAATCATTCAGGAAACAGAATCCTGGAAGGACAATGCAGATGAAAAAAACGTAGTATGTTTAAATAATGAAGCAAATTCCTTAGTTTTTTCCCCCTGACTTATGTATCTTTTCCCAAAGACATACAAGTAGCCAAATGAATGGTGACATTATGCCACCACACATGTAGATCAATCATCTGTATATTAGTATGAGCACTAAGGTTTTCCCATTTTGTCAAGTGGGACATATTTAGGGTATGGAAATAATTAACATTATTTATTAAACTTGCAGACTCTCAGTGACTCTGGGCAGTCCACAACAATCAAACAAAGAAAGCTGCAACTTTTCTCTCATCTGTCTTGTGAATGTGCATTTCTACTGATTTATGTAAACTTTGTTAATTATTTGAAATTACATCTGGGGAAAAATAGTTTATTCAACAAAAGGCATATGTTAATATTAATTTCCCCAATTATATTGCTGATAATTTCTGCTGGTGTTCCTGTTTTAAACTCATTGCATGTTTTTGTGTTATTCCCAGTGAAATACAATTCAGATTATATAATAATTTCCAAGGCTCTGATTTTAAATACATATTTAAAAATAATCTGATGCTAAATTCTGTAATATTAAAGCAAATATAATAGAATAATAAATGCATTGTTTTTATTTAGTATTAGCAGAAATAATAATGTTTTATTTAACAAAGTTGGTATTCAGTCTTGATTGTAAAGTTATGCCACAATCGGATGATAATATTGATAGCGTGAATACCAATTTGGTGTAGTGATTAAAGACACTGAGCATGAGTAATAATCTTGCACAAAGCAACTGGATGACTGGGGCAGTCATTTCCTTTCAGCCCTAAGAAGAAAGCAAAGACAAACCACTTCTGAAAAATGTTGCCAAGAAATTGTGGGGGCTTATCCTTGTAATCGCCAGGATTCCAAATTGACTCTAATGTTTGTATATAACTCAAACCAAAATCCATGATAACGAGAGGTATTACAAATAGAAAGAAACAGTATTTCTTTCCCTTTGAGAGATTGTAAGCTTCCTATTCATACTGTACATATACGTGTGTTCTTTTGCAAATATGATTTTCTGAATTTACTACAGAGAAGTTTATGTTATTCTTAATAATGCATAGCTTCGTTAAGTAAGAATTTTCAAAAGAAACTCTATCTTTCAGCTGGCGTACTCTTTAACATTTCTGCAGGTTGGGTTTACCAGCCAAGGCCTGGCAAAAGGAAGAGGTTTCCGTTGACTGTCTCCACTGTATTCTCGGGTACAACTCAGAACATCATAGCTACAAGTCCAATGACGGCCTCTACTGTCTTCACTGGGACTTCTCAGAGTATTATTACTACAAATCCAACTACCATTTACCCTTTCCGATCACCTACCTACTCTGTGGTTATACCCAACGTACAGAACAGCATTGGACATCCAGTCTGTAAGTTCATTTTGATTGTTTATATCACTGGTGTCAAACTCGCCGCGTCACGTGATGTGTCGCGACGTATCACGACTTTTTTCGCATTTCCAGAGCTGGGGTGGGTGCAACCCTCCACATGATGCAACCGGCCCGCGGGCCGGCAGTTTGACACCCCTGGTTTATATGAATTCTTTAAAGTGGCTTGAAAGAGGAGTCAAAGAGGCTATCTGTGTTAAAATTGAACAGCCCTCCCTCAACAGGGGAAGGGTTAGGACACAACTTATCTCTTGATTACAATGCAGCCCTTTCAACAGTCCCAAGTCAGTTCCACACTCATTAGCACTCTGATTCAGGTGACTCTGAGGACCCAGATTAACCGCCAGGTGGTGTAATGATCCTCATAGTGGCTGATTGCAAACAATATAAATCCTTTCCATTGCCCATCAGTTAGTTAGAACTGAAGAGACTTCTTGGGTGAGAAGTGAAATGTCTTGAAAAAAAATCAATTGCCTTTTTGAAAGCACCTTTGGAATAAGAATTTTAATTCCTATAAGCACATTCATAGCACAAGCACATTTTGCAGAAATCTTTAAACTAGCAAGTAAATATTGCACATATATTTAGACATTTTCAGCAAGTTAAACAAGCTGATAAAATATAACCATACTTTTATAACCATTTTTTTCAAATTTGTAAATTTGATCCTTATTAAGTAAAATTGTCTTTAAGTTAATTCACATGGTGAGACTTAAATAGTATCAAATTTCTTTGCCACTAGCCTGGAATGAAACTAATGAATAAATTTCTCAGAACTCCCAAGACAAGAATTCCACAAAGAACATTATTTTCAAATGGAACGCATATAAGCAATTTCTGACAACACTACTCTGATCTGTTTTCTCACACTTCTATAATAAATGGAATCAGAAATGTGCTTCTTTTGTAAAGGCTGGTGTTGTGTTATGGCAGTTGACTCAAGTGAAACTGATTCTTCCAAATAAGAATCTCAGAATCTTTCTTAGTTACACATATTAAGATTAAGGGAATAGGGTGACAAGAATTTCTCCAAATGCACAGTTTCCAGTTTATCCCCCAATGCATTATGTTGGAGTGTTTCTTTGTTTGTTTTTTTGTAACAGTTCTGTTGTACACAGTTGAGGAGACAGTTCTTTCCATAAAAGGGAAGTTCGCAGGTAGCTGTCTCCTAAATACAGACCTAAATATAGGCTTTTATTAACAAATTTGAAAGATATCCTAAATATCTTTGGATATTAAGATGACAGATACAGTACTAATTTATTTATTTATTTATTTGATAAATAAAGAGAGCCAGTTTGGTGAGAGGTTAAGGTGCTGGTCTAGAAACCAGGAGACTGTGAGTTCTAGTCCCCACCTTAGGCAGGAAAGCTGGCTGGTGACCTTGGGCCTATCCCTTTAACTCACCACACAGGGTTGTTGTGGGGAAAAGAGGAGGAGGAAGGAGTATTAGGAATGTTTGCTGCCTTGAGTTACATATATACATTAATAAAGGTGAGATAAAAATCAAATCAATAAATCATGCATGACTCTGAACAGCATACAAAGTTAAAAACACAAAAACAATACTACAAAATAACAAAACCATAACAAAAATAATTTTAAAAACTTAAAACAATATCAATATTCAAAAAGCAAAACAAAAATCCATAATCTGTGGAAGAGTGTGCTCAATTTTCCTAGCAATACAGTCTCCCTATCCATGTTTTCAGATTCCCAGGCCAGATGGCAAAACCTTTTTTTCAGGCCCTTTTAGACAGCCAGCCCTATTGGGGCCAATCTGATATCAAAAAGAATAATATTCCAAAAGGTACGTGTTTAGCAGATAAACTTTTCCTCCTTGGTCCCATTAGATGCCATTCCAGGACTCTTCACGTGCCTTTCCTGCTGGATCTGTTGGTTAGGTATGATTAGAGAGAGGTGTCCTTCAAATCACCTAGGCCCATGCCTTTTTATATTAAAAAAATATATTTTATTGTTGATAATAGTGATGAGTTACCAAAAATAGAAGGAATTTGAGTTTTCAGATTGTAAAAATCAAGATTGTAAAAATTTAAGGAATTATAATATTTCTTTATCTTTTTATCAAAGTATAATGGCATAGTATATTTTTTATAAAAGCATAGATTATAATATAGTCCTGCACATATTAATTACACAACATGTTTTTCACTCATAGTATAATTATAATTTGTAGGCAAATGTTTTGTAGTAAAAGAAAATAAACTTTAAATAAGAAAATACTATTAATCTGAGTTTCTCAGTTATAACTGATCATTTTCCTTCTCCAAAGGTGAAGCCGCTTCTACTATCCAGCTGCCAGCTCCTTCTGCTCAGCATCCAGGCCCCATTACACTGTTCCAGCCAAGTGTAGGAAACACAACACCATTAGCTGCCTCAACTGCAAACCTGCCAATTCGGCCAGTCCTTCAGCCTCAACGATTTGCTGCACCTTCCCCAACAGAAGCTCATCGTGTGTCTTCAGGAACAAATTGCTCTATAAAGAGACCCACCCAGATTTCTATTGAAAGCTCAAGCAGGACCCCAAATAATACAAGCACTACTCACCCTAGATACAGTGTCTCAAATAGCCAACCCCCCAAGGAATACCCAGGTGTTTCTTCATGTTCTAGAAATGGACCCATTCCTCAAGCACCACCTATCCCTCATCCACACGTCTATCAGCCTCCTCCCATTGGTCATCCAGCAACTCTCTTTGGAGCTCCTCCTCGATTTTCATTTCACCATCCTTACTTTTTACCAGGGCCTCATTATTTCCCATCAAGGTAATGCAACCACATACTTGCATTCTGGAATATGTAATTAGATGTATTATGCCAAGGTTTGCAGTTACTGTTAGCAAAAGTGCAATAATATTAGATAATTTTCCTTCTGTTTTCCCTCTGTTTCCTTTCATTTGGAACTTCCATACATTTCATTCTACTGAAATTATTTTTATCCAATTTTCCCGTCACCATAGAGGCAGGCCTTCAAAGATTTTTCTCCCATGTCCAATCTTTTAAACCTATCTGGTACATTATTGTCTCTTTTTAAGACTTTATTAGAAAACATGAAACAAGACCTTCTAAGTAGAAAAAACAAGTCAGAATCATCATACTCATCTAATTATTGAAATAAATCTTTCCAAGATACAATCTGAATGTTTGGGGTTCTACACAACAGTTTTTGATTAGAGACCTCAAACTCCAATGACTTAGTCTCTGACTTCCAGCCTTAATTTTTTCTTAAGTTAGATATAAACTCATTACAATCTGGATGTGCTGGATCAGTATGTAACCATATTGCCAGAGCATATACTTGGGAGATCTGTATGTTAAAGTATTTAGCATTTAAAGGGTTAAACGCCATTTCCTTAAGAAATGGCTTCTGGGTAATGTAGTTTTAGCTGTTCAGTGAATTCTATAAGTTTATCTAGTCAGTGGGAGGAGTTTAAAAGTTACTGCAGGATGTCCTGTTACGTGTCTGGGTGAAAGAATGCCTTTGTGTGAAACCAGCATGGGGATGCATGCATGGATATCGTCTGTAATCACGCTAAGCTGATACGGAGAAATTACTGTTTTTACTATTCCGGAACCTGAACTAAGATGCTTTGTAATTCAAGTCCAGACAGCATCAACTCAACGAAAAATGGTTATAAAACAAATATTTATTTCCAGGAATTCTTAGCAGAACTTACTATTCTGTAGATGCATCCGGTTTGTATATTTGTCCATTTTGCGTAGGTAAAAACAGCTGATCCAGCACACTGGACATGTGTATATTTTTGACCTGAAGCCACTCTCTTCCTTGAAGAGAAGATGATGATGATGATGATGATACCCTGATATATATCAATCAGTCAAGGTGACAAACATACCGAATACTCCTGTCTCCCATTTTCTTCACAACAAATACCTTCTAAGGTGATTTGGGCTGAGAAAGAGTGACTGGCCCAAAGTCACCCAGCTGGCTTTCATGCCTAAGGGAGGCCTAGAACTCACAGTCTCCTGGGTTCTAGGCAATACTTCACCATGATACCAAGCTGGCTGAGTTTTTAGTTCTCTTGTATAATCACTTCTATGCTGAAGTCACCCATCTAGCTAAGTATATGGTAAATACACCACAGATTGTTCAATAACCTATAGGGGTTTGCACAAGACAGTAAACCATAAAACATGTTTTACGTATGTCTGAATTTACACAACGCACTAAAACAGAATAAAATATACCTTAGATTTATGTGAACTTCCCCTTAAGTCAACTTTTCCTTGGTAGACGACTACTACTTGTTTAACCTTCCACAAGGGTCCACTGAACAGTGTGATATGGAAAATGAGAAAAGAGCAAAGTACTCTAATTTTAGTTAGTTAGCTATGCGCTTATTCTGGAAAAGGATATCCTTATAAATGTCCTGTTAATTTCACTTTGGGGCTGCTATAGTGCATATTGTGTAGAGCATTCACAATCTCAGCAGGTATTATAAATTGGGACAGGATAGGGCAGAAAAAACATTAAGTAAAATTTATTCCAAGACAAGTTTGACTCCTGGTAACTTCATTAACCTATTCATCTAGGATTTTTTTAATTCCCCAGTTTAACTATCACCTCTGGTATCCCATCCAATCTAATCAGTATGCTCTTGCCAAGCCTATACAAGACTGCCCAGATACTGTTAATTTGTTGAGAAAAATCTTCACTTATATTAAATGCAAAGGGAGATTTTTAAAAACAAAATTCTGTTTAGCTTGCATGGCTTGATATAAGAGTGATTTTTTTTTTATTGGATCAATCACCTGTCTTGTTAGTATTTAGACATGATCCTCAAGGCAAAAATAACTGCCAGTGAAGATAAACATTATAGCAGTAGTGCTGAGTCTTACAGTATATTTTATTTAGAAAATTTGTATTGCTACCTACTTGCACATGGCGACTCAAGGCGGCTTGCATAAATAGAAAAACGCCCTATATATACTGCTCCACAGTGCTTTACAACACTCTGAACAGTTTACATCAGCATTTTGCCCCCAACAATCTGGTTCTGCATTTTACCAACCTTGGAAGGATAGAAGGCTGAGATAGAAGCCCTGTCAGGATCAATCTCTTGGCTGTGGGCAGAGTTAAGCCTGCAATACTGCATTCCAACCATTGTGCCACCAGGGCTCATTATAAAAGCCCAACATTTTGAACTGGCATCAGAGATGAACTTAGGTTGTTACAATATAGAGCAGTTGAAGGGAAATGAAATGAAAAATATAAAAAAGTGATTATCTTATTGTTAACCATAAAGATCCAGAACTACATGAGGTCTCTTATTCAATGCCAGGAAGTTATTTGATCAACAGCAACTTTTCTGTAAATTGATAAATGTAATTATCACAATACCTCACCTATTTAATTTGCTTCTGATATCTCTATTTACATGTTCCTTGTACCCATTCAAATCTTGTATTTCTGTATGTGAGTGTATATATCTGTGTTTATGATGGATGTTCAAATGCTTCAAATTCAAAAGTGCTATTTCAGTTTTGAAACAATTTGCACACTTGAGTTGAAGGAGAATAGAGATACATACCCAGGCATACATGCATACACAAAGCCACATGCATATACTTGTTAACATTTCATGTAAACAATAAAGCAGACTATATGGCATTTCTCATCACCACAGAATTTTTAAATTGCCTTTTAATTATTATTTAACCCTTTCTATATAAATTGAGGATGCTGTTGGGAGTGTTTATTGCTTTTGTTTGTTTTATGTCACCTTCAAGCATTTTGTTATTTTGGGATGAAATGCTATACTGTATATTCATTACTTAAATCAGCTTTTATTAAAAGTTGGGGGTAAGTGACTGAATTGACCTACCTCTGGATTGATTTCTGTACTGTAGGACTGCCTAGTCAGAAAGTATTCTACTTTCTGTGTCTAGACCTTGTGTCAAAAACCTTAGATGCGGCTATAGATCACTTCCAAAAGTTGTTACAGAACTGTGAATTTAAATGTGATCAGAAAAATGCTAAATATGTGGGGAATAACTATACCTTTAATTAAATATACAAATTAAATACTAAATTAACAGAATTGAAATTAAATGAATTTTTTATCCTGTTGCAGACTATTCCTTTGGTCACTTGGCCTTCTATTAAAAAGTCACTAATACATTTTTCAGCCTGAAAGAGAATGTATCTTTCTATTAGTTTAACTCAAGGCTTAAATAAAGATCTGCTATGTAGGTAGTCCTCAGCGTATGACTACAGATGAGTCCAAAATTTCTATTGCTAAGTAAGGCAATTGTTAACTGAGTTTTGCCCCATTTTATGACCATTTTTGCCACAGTTGTTAAGCAAATCACTGCAGTTGTTAAATGAATCGTGGTTGTTAAGCAAATCTGACTTCCCCCAGTGATTTTACTTGTTACACTCCATTTGCCAAGTGCCTGAATTTTGATCACATGACCATGGGGATGCTGCAGTGTCATAAGTGTGAAAACTGGTCATAAGTCTCTTTTTCCCCCCAGTGCCATTGTAACTTTGAACGGTCACTATACAAATGGTTGTAAGTCAAGAAGTACCTGTATGTGTTAGTAGTGACATATCAGTCCTGTGACAAAGCCACTGAAGTAACCTATTTTTCTTTGTTTTGATACAGCACATGTCCATATAGCCGTCCTCCTTTTGGTTATGGGAATTTCCCCAGCTCCATGCCTGAGTGCCTTGGCTTTTATGAAGACCAGTATCAAAAGCACGAGGCCATGTTTTCTGCCCTGAACAGAGACTACCCATTCAGAGAATATCCTGATGAACACACGCATAGCGAAGACTCCCGCAGCTGTGAGAGCTTGGAAGGGACATCCTATTACAGCAGCCACAGTCAGACTGAAGAGGAGTATTTAAACCCAATGCCACAGTTGGACATTGGGGCCCTTGAAAATGTTTTTACAGCCACCCCTTCCACCCCTTCTAGTGTACAGCAAGTTAATGTGACCGATAGTGATGATGAGGAAGAAGGAAAGGTGTTGAGAGATTTGTAATTTTTCAGATCAAATCTAGCATACTTTTTAAAACGTGAAATAAAACATGTTCCTCATATAACACTATTTTAGTGAGTGTTATCTAGAAGGCATAGTAAATCTAGGTTGTTCTAAAGTTTTTATGACACATGGGAGAGTTCCTGAACCAATGTATCGTCACAGGTACTGTATATTTTTATATTAATTTTGCATACTCTGCTGATCAAGGCAGCTCTTAAGATGGTGAAGACTTTTTTATTTAGTTATCTCTTGCCTTGTAGCTGAATGCTATGGGTAATGTTTCCAGAGACCATGTGAATAGTGTACCTTATTGATTCTACATTCAGCTAAACTGATTTGTCAACATTATGCATTTGAAAAAGTGCACTGAAGAAGTTTGATAATTAATGAAATCAGGGCATTGCCCTATATTCCTCGTGTTATGCAATGCTAGAAGCAACATAATTGTGTGCAACTTACCACAATTTTTAAAATCTGCTCTTGAGCAAATACAGACCTTAATTTAAATAGAATCATACTATTTATGATGGGAAACTTCATTTTCCTGTTTCAGTCTCTGTTCCTTGATGGCATGGTGAGATTTTAATTTCTATCAAGATAAAAAAATATATTTATTTCTCTGTTGTGTCCATGGTGTGCACATACTTTGTTATACATAAGTCAGAGTTGTCAGATTTTAAAAATCTGGCCTGTGGTAAAAGTAGTTATTTTTAAAAAAGCAACTACAGTTGTTCCAGAATCTAATCTATATTTATGCAGAAATTGCTATATAATTATCTGAAGACTGCAGCCCCGTTTACGGTTTAACTTATTCCTCTGCAAGAACAATTCATCTTTTAGCATCCATATAAATGGAACAGTTACATAATTCTAAGAATAAGTAAGACTCAATCTAGCTGTCAGTTGTATACAAGCAGGTTATGATTCTATACCAGAATATAAATAACAATATTGCAAACAATGCATTTTAAAATGTAGTGCATCAAAAGTAGTTGTAAAGAAGATGAAACATTACTAAGCTATTTGTTCATGTTACAAACCAATTTTATAGCTACACTTTTCTTTCTGTTTTGGGGAAAGGGGCTGATAGTATAGATGTTCCATTTTTGTTATGTTAAAATAAAATCGCATGAATTGTATGTTGTTACCTCTCTATATTGTGACAAACAATGAATTATGACCCTTGCTTGTATGTACATGATAAGGTCAAATGTGGTTATCAATTTTTATATTCCGTGGAAGGATTTGTTTTAACGATAATCATACAAAGGGTGTGCTGTTATCAGTAACTATTTTAAGCTAATTGAAAATGTTAATTCTGTTCATAACATTTTATTTAAATTGTAAATTTTCTTATCATACGTGTTAAGAGATAATAGCCTATTGGATAAAAAAAAAATTTAAAGGATGAAAAGGAAATTCTATGCTTGATTGGTAATTTTTGCTAACAATCATAGTATTTTTGCATCAGCACTAATATATAATATTGATGTGGTTTAGAATACCTGCTATATTCTAAACATATATTTCAAATATATGTGAAAGTTGTCTTCAAGAATTCTTGTGAGCAAATGAGCTACGGTTCCCCCCACCCCCCAAAAAAGACTGTGCAACCCATCCAACACTGTATACAATTGTTCTTTTTTTCCCTTTACAATAAATAAATAGCACAAAATAAGTTGAGCAGCACTAGAAGAAGGACAGGTAAGCAGACACCAGGCCAAATCCTGAACATCCTAAGAAAAATGTTATAAACTAGAAGAATCGGCGTAAGCCAGTCCTTCCCAACCTACAGTCCTCTCGATTTGTTAGATTATAACTCCCAGAAAGGCAGCATACAGAAAAGATTATCCTGCAATTCAGTGTCATTTTTTTTATTATTCATAAATCCAATAATTAACCATAGTATTCTAGTTAAAATGAGTCCTATTTCATTTCATTAAAATTATTACATTCCCCAGACTATGAAAAAAGATCAGAAATAATTTTGTGATAACAAAAAGGAAAAAGACAAACCTCACATTAAAAGTTTTAGGTGATAAAAATGCCATTATAAAAAAACATCAGCTGTAGCATACTGTATATAACATTTTGCTTGCCCAATATAGTGCTATTCCAGGGCAAAGAAAAATCAATATATTAATTTATAATTTTTTATGCAGCTTTTTATCTGACAGAATGGTAAACTCTGCAATATGGAGAATAAATTGACTCTTGAAACCAAAAATTAAAGACTAATCTCATGGAGACATTCCTCTATGGTGGAGACCAATGATTTTGTCAGATCTGGGATAAACCTCAAAGCAAAATCTGCTTATTAACATAAAACCCCAAGCTTTTTGTAGTAGAATAAGGGAAAAAGTTTGCCCATTTTCTTTCATATGTACAAAAAATGTAAGCAAACAAATATTCAGGGTGCTGATTCTAAAAACAAAACAAAAACATTTGGCAACTCAGTTTATAAAACAACATGCCTACTTTATCTTGCATAATTGGGCACAAGGCACAAACAAAATTTTAACGCAATTCCCCTTTAAGTTTTGTTTTATGCAGGCATCCACAAAGAAAAGAGGAAGAAGGGCATTAATTCTTTACAGAAGATATATAGCGTTGTATGTATGCATATATGATTCTCATGCTGTTTGATGAAATAAGATCATGTGAACACCTTAATGGGAAGTGTATAACCTGGATTCCTTCCATCAAGGATTTTTGTCATCATTAAAGCTACTACCTGGGATGCATTCAGAATGGGTCACAAATGTAGAAAGCTGTATGACAGGTAGGTTTGCCTGAAGGCTCTGCACTTCTTACAAATCTTAGAACAGTAGCGAAGATTAAGCTGGGATAGGAATGAACCACAGTACAATGGTGTGATCTCAAAAGCAGAGGTGACTCTTTTGATCCAAGGAATGAATTCTAATCTTTGAAGACTGTTGGAAGAGTGTTAACCCCAAACTTTTTATAGCCGTGGCGCATTTTCTCCTCATAAAAGAGCCCAGTTTGAAAAGAGGATAGTAACATTAAAAAAACAAAAACTATTAAGGAGCATTGCTTAATTCTGCCCAGGCAATAGGGTCAAATAGGTATCTGAACTGCACAGTTCATAGAATAAGAACTGAATGGATAGAGGAAGTTCTATAAAGGAAGAAAACCCAAGAACAGGAATTCAATCAACAGTAGACATGCCACATAGAGGCATGCAATGTAAATAATGATGTTGATGTTGGAAGGGACCTTGGTCCAACACCCTGCTCAGGCAGGAAACCCTATACCATTTCAGACAAATGGCTGTCCAGTTTCTTCTTCAATTTCAGCACATAAAGATGCAGAGGTCTTCTACTAACTGTCTCTACATATATTGTCCTGAGTGATCAATAGGTTTATAGGTGCAAAAGGCTGGCGCATGCGAAGTTGAATTATAATAGCACTACAATTTTCAAAAGCTATTGCACCAATTCATAACTCTCATCACTTCGTGAAGGTCTTTAAATTCATAGTGCCTTGTAAGTATATCTGTTATTATCTTTCCTGTGGGGTAGTAATCAGCTCATCAGTCCCGTTCAGCTGTGCATCTCATCCAGAATAGTAATTGGCACCAATGTGCTTTACACAGTAATTTTCTCTGATTTGGAAATCAGACTGCAATTTTTATTGTCCTCATGCATAATTGTGGGACTAATTTATGCATCCAGATTATCTTCAGGTAGGTAGTCTGCTTCTGTGGATGAGGGGGCGACTATTGATTGCTTTCTATTAGTCTAACTGCTACCCCATAGTTAAATAAGTTTATACTCATGGATTTTCTGTACTTCTAGCCCATTTGCATCCATAACCTTGTACTTCTCTGAAATGCTAACTACCGGTAGCATCAGATCTGGTTAAATTGGATGGGTGACCATCAAGAAACAGTAGAGCCATAAGCTAAATTGGAAAAATATATATATATAAATATGGTATTGTTGCCCCCCTCCATCAAAAAAGACATAGAAATATCCATAAGTCAACAAGACTTGAACTCAATTCAAAGAAGATTTTATCTGCCTAAATAACAGCTGCCAGTGCTTAGATTAATTTTTCTTCAATTTTGGCTATGCTTGTTGGAAATTCTGAAGATTTTAAGCAAACCTACCTGGAAGACTCCAAGTTTGGAATAGAATTCTTTATTGGCCAAGTGTGCTTGGACACACAAGGAATTTGTCTCTGGTACATAAGCTCTCTGTGTACATACAAGCAACAAGTGATAAATCATAATCATAAAATACAATCATCATAAATCATAAGATACAACAGTGATAGTCATAGGATACTAAATAAGCAATCAACATAAATCATAATAGGATACTAAATAAAAACAACATAAATCATAAGGAAATAGGTAATAGGAAATATGAGAAGGATAATAGTAATACAGCCTTACTAAGGTTAGTTTGACATCCCAGGGCATAAGACAGTGTTGTGGGAATTAGTTGTTTAGCAGAGTGATGGCACGGAGGACAAAAACTATCCTTGTGTCTAGTTGTTTTGGAGTGCAATGCCCTGTAGTGTTGTCTTGAAGGAAGAAGCTGAAACAGTTTATGATCAGGATGTGTGGGGTCTGTTGATATTTTCACAGCCCTCTTTCTAGCTTGTGCAGTATACAGGTCCTCAGTGGAAGGCAGGCTGGTTGCAATTGTTTTTCTGCAGTCCTAACTATTTGTTGAAGTCTGTGTCTGTCTTGTATGGTTGCTGTGCCAAACCAGACAGTTATAGAGGTGCAAATAACAGACTCAATTCCTTTGTAACTGTATCAGCAGCTTTCTGAGTTTTCTGAGTTGGTGCAGAAAGAACATTCTTTATTGTGCTTTTTTGATGACATTTTTGATGTTAGGTGTCCATTTTAAGTCTTGAGATATTATAGAACTTAGAAATTTGAAGGTCTCTACTGTTGATACCGTGTTGTCTAGTATTTTAAGAGGTGGAAGAATAGGACTTCTCCAAAAATCTATCAACCCTACAGTTTTGAGCGTGTTCAGTTCAACATTGTTCCAGCTGCACCACAAGGCCAGTCGATCAACTTCCCGTGTGTGCAGATTCATTGTCAGCTCAAATGAGACAAATCACTGTTGTATCATCTGCAAACTTCATTACTTTAACAGAGGGGTCCTTTGAGATGCAGTCGTTGGTACAGAGAGAAAAGAGTAGTGGAGAGAGCACACACAGCCTTGGGAGGCCCCTGTGCTAATTGTACAGGTATCTGATGTGATTTTGCCTAGCTTCACCTGCTGCTTCCTAAGCTTGTGATCCACTTACAAGTGTGGTCAGGTACAGCTAGCTGAGTCAGTTTAGTGAGAAGAATATCTGGAAATATGGTATTGAATGACGAGCTGAAGTCTACAAAAAGGACCCTTCCGTAGGTCCTTGGAGATTCAAGATGTTGTAAGATGTAGTGCAGTGCCATATTAACAGCATCGTCTGCCGATCTATTTGCTCGATAGGAAAATTGCAAGGGATCTAACAGTGGATCGATGATGGTTTTCAGGTGGGCCAGCATTCCAAGGACTTGTTTCTATCTATCATTGAACCACACCAATGTTTTTTCAACAGATTCCAAACTAGTGCTGTTTTTCTCTTGCCAAACAAACTAGAAAAATTACCTACAGTATTTGGGACATTGTCTTTCTTTGCAGATGGGTTGCTGGATGCTTGGAGCCATCATTAAGTTTGAAAGAAAATTGTCTGTGACCATCTGCTCAACCCAGAAGATGGAGCAATGGAAAATATAGCAAACTATAGCTGCAATGTGCCTAGTTAAGAAGATTGTCTGTAGCATACATACATTCTTGATTCAACATGAATCAAAGGAAATTATTGGAGACATAATACTTGACTCATTACCTTCTGGATAATATTTTCCGTTAAAACCACCAAATATTCAGCTTCCTACAGGACTTGTTTTGTCAAACTTGAAAGATTTATTATAGTTACTGTATAGCTTTGGTGGGCTACAACCCACAATGGCAGATGCCAGAAATACAACATTGATAATTCACAAAATAATAGTTTCAGGACACCGAGAAAGATACTGATATTCAGAATGAAAACTGAATCCTTCAGATGAATTCACTATTTCTTATTCTCTTGATTTATTGGAACTAACTCCAGTGGTCAGTGGATTTCATATGTAAACCAGCAACTACAGCTGTCAGAACGTGCTTTTTCTTTCCCAGTTTGTAAAAACTTTCTGAACAGCACTGGACTAGGCACTCTCACAAGGCCTTTCTCAAGACAACAGTGTCTGCTGGGGTTGAGAGGGGGTCAACAGTGATAAGATGGTGAAGGGAGCATGGTGCTGTAAAGGCCGACCTTTTTAATGTATGCCTTCTTGTCAATTTTGGCTGCCACAGTGTATGCTGCTGGCATTAGTCTTTTAAATAGGTCCTTTGGATAGTGGGAACTTGGTTACTCATAAAAAGGAAATCAAATGCACGACTATAGGAGGAAAGGTACTTGGCCCAGAAACTATTTTGGAATTTATGGTTTGGACCATTTTTTAAAAACCTTCTTAACCTTCATTTCTTAATCTTAGCACTGGAGAATTCTGGGACTTGAAGTTCACACCTCTTAAAAGTTGCTGAAGTTGAGAAATACTGATTTAGGCTGTAGTGCTTTTCATGCCAGGGAGAGCAACTTAAAATATAGCCTTAACGATGATTTCAAAATTGTGGGTTCCCCACACAACTGACGTCCATGAAAAGAAACATGGAGAAAAATACTATTGTGGGTATCACTCTACCTCCAGCACCGGCGGCTGCTTCTGGCAACCAGCAAGTTCTAGACTCGTCACCAGAGGGCGCACCGAAAGGGCCATTCTGGTTACTGGCTATTGCGCAATGCGGTCCCCTTCGGGAGCTTGGTGGAGGCGCGCGCGGCTCCTTATTTCCAAGGTTGGAGCTGCTCGGGGCTGTTGGCTCGATTTGCATGTTAAATTTTAAAATAAGGACAGGCGGAGGAATTTTAATCCGTCAGGGATTTTAGAATCCGAAGGGGCTCCTTAAAAGCAGACCTGATGGAAGTAAAAGATTGCACGTATAAATCCATCGCGCCATAGGCTTGGAGACTTGGAGAAGTAATACTCGCAGCAGCTTCTGATCAATTTTAAAACCGGAGGCACGAGAAAGTGGGAAAGAAGGATCGGTTTTCTTGCCGGCATCTTTTGTGGTGGCTTCTCATCTCTGACCAATGGGCGGAAGGATGGCTTCCGTCGTGGGCGGGCTTTAAGAATGGCCTTGAGTAGGCGCACGAATTCAAGGGGCTTGTGTCCAATGCCTTTGCAAGCGCGGAGGCATAGAGCGGCGGAGCTGTCAGTCTTTATCTCTCGGACGATCTTCTTCCCAGACTATTGGAAAAACGATGCCCATGTTGGCAGAAGGGGGCTTGGCTTATTGCATTGGCATCACCTTGCTTTGTCTAAGAGAGCTTGCAGCTGAGCCTTCAAGATGGGCAGGTAAATATTTGCCTCTCTCTGCAAGCTATGCATGCTAATATTATAATTAGAGCTGCTAATTGAATAGACACCCGATCTATTCAACTAGACAGAGCAACTTAATTATGAGTGTAAATATCCTCAGCATTGGAAATAATGTTTATTTTTTCTTTAACCGATAGCATGAAATAAAAGGGCATTTTGCTGGAAATAGGAAATAGCTCTAGGGAATGGAACAAGTATGAGATGTTAGCATTTCTGGGAAGAGGAAACAATGAGATGCGTGGTTAGTTTTCATAAGTGCATAAGAATTTGTGCATAAATAACAGGTGTAGAACAGATTGAACAGAGGAGCAGAATTGCTGTTCCTCACCTCCCTGTTCTGCTTGTAATTGTTCTGCTCCCAAGAAGGTTTAATTCAGAAGCAATGCATTTGTTTGCGAAAAGATGTTCAACAGGTATGCCCAGGAGAAATGGAATTGCTGAATTTTTTTCCAAAACAACACCCACAACCTGGTGTCAGCAGAACCCCGAGGGATAACTTACAGCAGCTATAATTTAAGAGTCACAGCCACCAGTTGGACTAATGTAGAAATTGTTAATTTTAGGTTAATTGGAAAGGTATGAGTACTCTTTAAAGAACCAACTCAGGGTCTTAAAATGCCAACAGTACTTATGATGTTCTTTGAAAAATATGCTCCAAAAATGAATAAAGTAAACAATCCATACATTAGGTGGGTTAGTTTCCCCCTTGATTGGGGAAGAGGAGAGAGCAGTTTGCCCGTTTCATTGTAGGCAAGTGGTTTTTGCACTATGATAGACAAGACTCTGGTCACTGCTCTCCCTGGTCATTTTTTTAAACATATTCTCTCTCCTCCCTTGAGAAGTTTTCAGCCAAATCAAATGGAGAAAAAATCTGCCAATTCCTCCTTTAGCCTAAATGACAGGAAGAATTATACATTCAAATATGTTTCTTTTCCAGCAGGTCCAGCACGGGAGTCATCAGATGTGTCAAATATGTAAGGGAATCAGTTCGGAGCGGTGGGGGGGGGGAGTTGGAAGAAGGGAGGGATCCTACAAATGATCAAAACCAAATGTCCTCAAAGCTTTCCAGCCATGGATGGGAGGGATAAAGCAGCAGAGGAATCCACCAATCAGGGCAGTGAAAAACATGGTCCCCACAAAACATCACACCATCATTGGACAAAAGATAGAAAGGGGATGAAAGTCAGAAAGGAATTTCTTGAGCCAGTGTTGTTTCCAGCTAGTTTACGCACAGCAGTAGAGCAAGTTAAGGCTGCATGAGGAGAAAGCAGGTATCAGTCATGAAAACTACCTTTATTTATTTATATCCCACTTTTATTTTTTTATATAATTAATTCAAGGTGCTGAACATACCTAATATTCCTTCCTCCTCCAATTTTCCCCATAACAACAATCCTGAGAGGGAATGACTAGCCCAAAGTCACCAGTCAGCATTCATTCCTAAGGCAGGAGTAGAACTTTGCTGGTTTCTAGGCCAGCACCTTAACCATTAGACCAAACCTATATTGCTGCTTGAGGTGGTCAAGGTAGGGTATAACTAGTGTCAATGAAAAATAATAGAGCAAAGGTACAGCTAAGACAAAATAGAGTAAAAATGATAGAATCTTAAAATAGAAATTGTATTATTGTCAGGATAATGTAAAAGATAAAAGTAGTAACACCTAGAGCTGCAGAGAAGTAACAATAAGAAAATAAAACTTAAATCAAAAATAGGATAAAGAATAAAGTATATGGAGGAACATATTTGCTTCATCAAAAAACCTGTATCAGCTTTCTTGTATTTACTTCAGTGAAGTAAATAACTTTCTTTTCTGAACATTTTACTAATAAAAGACTCTTAATCTGTTACCATCCGCAAACTGAACCAGTGATGACTAAGAGGCTTATGCTTCATGTCAGGGATCCCCAAACCCTGGGCCACAGCCCACTACTGGGCCGTGAGCGGTTTGGAACCGGGCCGCAGAAGCGGCAGGTAAGTGCGTGCGTGCAGGATACTGCTGAAGGGAAGTAGGAAATATCTAACGTGATAAAAGTTGTTGCTGTCTTAATGGATTATGAATTATGGGTTTTTTCCTCTGATGAATTTTACAAGTTCATAATAGATCTTTGAGCAATTCCTTATATTTCTCCAGCAATGAGGAACACTCCCCAGATGCCCCATGAAATTATAATCCCTCAGTGGAGAGCAGATGCAAGCTCAGGCAATGACAAGGTAGGTTTCTAAATTACAATTGCTAGCAAAGATTCTGTTATTCTGATGATTCTTCCAGATACTCATTTTTGATCTGCTCATGGCAAGAATGGTTTGCCTGTGGCTGGTTGCTCAGTAGCTGCAGTGAAGAACCAAAACAACATAGTTTGCATGTGTTTGTGTATGTGCGTGTGTGTGTGAGAAAGAAAAGATGTAGCCTTTTGGAATATAGGAAGAAAATTAGAATGAAAGTTAAAATGAGTATCCCATTTTGAGGTTTGAATGATTTGATACTAATAATTTCCTCTTCTACAGAAGGAATCAACCTTTGCCAAAACCTGTTTAAATGTTAAGCATTTGTTTTTCCTTCTCATGGGTTTGTTCTGGGGGAGAGGGATTAAAAAAAGTCAAGATGATAGCTGAAAATTTGCAATTAAAGTCCCTGCGTTTTAACATCCCTTGTGCACATGACACATATAAAGAAAAAAGGGGGGGTTGATCGTGCAGGTACCGCACCCATCGTCACCCTTGAACCTTTCCAGTGGATGTCTCTGCTGCTTCTAGAAGCATCTATAAGATTCAGCTGAATCCAAAGTGAGTTGAATTGGAAAAGTTCAAAAGTTGTCTGGATCAAAGCAGGGCTTCTCTAGTTAAGATTGAATGTAAATCCTTTCCTAATGATGTGGAGGAACAGGAAATATATCTCAAAATACTGATCCGCTTTTTCCCCTGTTCTTAAGCTAAGGAAAACACCAGCCTGCAGAGCTGCCCCAAAGTAGCTAATTGACTTTAAACGGTTGGTCATTCATCGCCATTCTCCAATTGCTGCACTTAGTTTCTGAAATTTAGCAAAATATTGCCTGGATTGTCAGTGGAAAAGAGAGATTATGCAGACTAGTGGTTAACATATTACAGTTACGAGTGGGAAACCTGCTGGGTGTCCTCGGGCCAGTCTCTCCCCCTCAGTCCTAGGCAGAAGGCAAAAGCAAAACACATCCACAAATGTTACCCCCCCCCCCAAAAAAAAGAAACTTCATGGACTTGTCCATGTAGTTGCCAGAATGAGAAGATCAAAAGGGAAAAAAAGCAAAGAAACAAAACAGTGAAAATAAGAGAAAGAGAAGAAAAAGCATACAAATTCTTTCCAACTGTAAAGGTACTCTCGTACAGCAATTTTTCAGTCCAATAAAGCAAACTGGATCCCCTCAGAAGCAATCAACATGCTGAGAAATCTTAACTCAAACCTGCTGACAAACTATTAAAAAAAGAAGAGCAGTTCTGTATGAAAATACAAGGCGTAAATAAACCTGGCATATACTTACATATATTTATTTTATTTATTTATTCATTTATATCCCGCCTCTATTATTTTTTACAAATAACTCAGGGAAGTGAACATATCCCATACACGTTTGTCTTCCTGTTTTCCCTACAACAACAACCCTTCGGAGTGAGTTGGGCTGAGGCTGGCCCAAGGTTAGCCAGCTAGCTTTCATGGCAAGGGCGTGATTAGAACTCATGGTCTCCCGCTTTCTAGCCTTAACCATTAGACCAAACTGGCTCTTTATATACAGAGAAACACACAGACACACAAACACATGCATAGAATCTGTTATCCATATACAGGTGGTCCTTGCCTAACCACTTCTCTGTTTAGAAACCATTCAAAGTTAACGATGGTGCTGAAAAAAGTAGCTTTGGAGTCAGTCCTCATGCTTATGACCATTGCAGTGTCTTTCCAGCCATGTGGCACTTTGCAACCAGTAAATGGCATTTATGACCATCACAGCGTCCCAGAGTCATGTGTTTGCCATTTGCATGCTTTACAGACAACTTCCAGTAAACAGTCAGTGGAGAAGCCAGCAGTAAATTCACTTCAGGCAGTCCTCGACTTATGCCAATTTGTTTCACAACTGTTAGAAGTTACAGTGGCACTGAAAAAAGTGAGTGACAACAGGTCCTCTCACTTACGTCTCTCACAGTATCCCCCAGCCACTTGATCAGAATTTGGGTGCTTGGCAAGTGGCATGCAATTACAACCACTGGAGCATTCCAGGATCACATGATCACCCTTTGCGACCGGAGGACTTCTGATAAGCAAAGTCCTGGGGGTGGGGGGGAGAGAACCAGATTTGTTTAATGACTGCTGTGATTCGCTTAACCAGCATGGCCAAAAGATAGTGAAATTAGGTGTGATTCACTTAACAATTGCATCGCTTAGCAACGGACGTTTCAGTCCCAATTGTGGTTGTAACTTGACTATCTATAACAGTTGCATGCTGTCTTGCTTAATGACCATGCTTCACTTAATAGCTGCAGCATAAGTAAGGTCATATGTCCATCACAATCATATGATGTCTTGCTTAATGACATGTCACTTAGTGACAAAGTTGCTGATGCCAGTTGAGATATTGTAATTAAGCAAGGACTAGCTCTGTATATATATATATATGAAATTTGGCCAGCAATTCTCTCATAATGGGAAATTTCACTTATCCAACAGACATTAGGAAGCTTCAGATTTTTAAACTGAATATTTGGATTTGACCTCGGCAAGTCAGGTGACCTCTAAATTGGTCCAAGGAGATTCATTATATTTTCTCAAATGGGTTCTAGACCAAAGTTTGCAAATTCAAACTTTGATTCAGAAAAGATCCCCTGGTTGCAATATTTTATGATGTACAATCCATAGCTGGTAATGCAGGTGGTCTTCAACTTACAACCATTCATTTAGTGACCGTTCAAAGTTACAACAGCACTGAAAAAAGTGACTTATGACCATTTTTCACACTTATGACCATTGCAGCATTCCAGTGATCACGTGATCAAAATTGGGATGCTTGGCAACTGGCATGTATTTAGGACAGATGCAGTGTCCCGAGGTCATGTGATCACCTTTTGTGACCTTTTGACAAGCAAAGTCAATAGGGAAGCCAGATTCACTTAACAACCATGTTACTAACTTAACGACCGCAGTGATTCACTTAACACCTATGGCAAGAAAATGGGGCAAAACAACTTAGCAACAGATATTTTGGGCTTAATTGTGGTCATAAATCAAGGGATACCTGTAACCTTTACTAGAACCAACTGGTTATACTTTTTCTATTATTTCTGAGGTACTTCTGGCAAATATGCATAATTGCTATTGTGCAAATGAAAATACTTTTTAAAACTGAGAAGCCTTTTGTTTGTTAATAAATGTCTTGCATAACTTTCTGCTTGGTTCCTCTCGTTGCTTCCTCTTTCATTACCTGGAATAATGTGTGAAAATGCTTAGCCCAGAGTAACATATTAGTTTTCATAGAAGTGGAGCTTTTGATGTGGAGGTCATTTCACAGTATGATAAAGGTTCTGAATAGAAAAATGAAATTATCAGTCTTTGGCACTTAAAATAATTTTTGTTGTGGATAAAAGAGGAAATATGCAATATGTTGTCACAGCATTAGATGGATTGCCTCTGAATTGCCCAAACTGCCACAAAAAGATAAAATTGCCTTTATATTGCTAAAATCTCATGCAAGAACACTAAAAATGTGTAAGGCTTTATATATGTGTATAGCTGATATACATCACAATACTGACATTTTGAAGGGTATTATTATTTTAAATGTTCTTCTGGCAAGTCTGGCATTTTTTTCCTCATTTATATGTGTGTGTGTATATATATATATATATATATATATATATATATATATATATATATATATATATATATATATATATATATATGTATGTATGTATGTATGTATGTGTATGTGTGTGTGTGTATGTATATATATGTATGTATGTATGTATGTGTGGTATGTGTATATATATATATATATATGTTTTCTGAGGTTTTCACGGGTGTTTGTATGTAGGTCTTTGGTAATTCGGGTTTTCTCCCGTGTAAAATTGGAAGTGTCTTGGCGACGTTTCGACGAAGTCTCATTCGTCATCTTCAGGCTGGTGTCTCTTCGGCCTCGTGCTTCTAGAAGCAATGTGTGATCGCAGCTGTTTCTTCCTTTTAAACTGCCAGTGGAGGTATGAACTGATTTGGATGGGAGCTTGGCTGTGTTCTGA